>CM069150.1:44495288-44507788 GCA_035221665.1 Okamejei kenojei
CCTCCCTCTCTCTTTCTCTCCCTTCTTCCTCTCCCTCTCTCTTTCCCTGTCTCTCTCTCCTTCTTCTCCTCTCTCTTTCCCTGTCTCTATCTCTCTTTCTCTCTCCCTCTCCCTCTCTCCCTGTCTCTCTCTCTCCTTCTCCCTCTCCTCTCTCTCCCCTCTCCCTCTCTCCTCTCTCCATCTCTCTCTTCCCTCTCCTCTCTCTCTCTCCCTCTCTCCTCTCTCTCCTCTCTCCTCTCTCCCTTCTCCTCTCTCTTCCCTCTCTCCTCTCTCTCTCTCCCCCTCTCCTCTCTCTCCTTCTCTCTCTCCCCCTCTCCCTCTCTCCTTCTCTCTCTCCCCCTCTCCCCCCCTGTCTCCCCGGTCGCCGCTGTGAGCTTCTTATAGTTCGCCCGCTCCTCTACAATGTCGCCATTTTGCCGGGCGCTGGTGCAGAGCCGCGCTGTCGCTACATCGCCCCGACACCATGTATCCGCCGCCCAGTCGGTGCTGATGCAGCGGGGCGGCAGGTCCGGGCCCCGGGGAGCAGGGGGCTGGATGTGACAACTTCTTGCAGCCTCTCTCTCTCTCTCTCCCCCTCTCTATCTCCCCCCTCTCTACTCTCTCCCATCTACTCTATCTCTCTCCCCTCTCCTCTCCTCTCTCCCCCTCCTCCTCTCTCCCCCTCTCCGCTCTCCCCCTCTCCTCTCTCCCCCTCTCTCCTCTCCCTCTCCCCCTCTCCTCTCCTCTCCTCTATCCCCTCTACTCTCTCCCATCTACTCTCCTCTCCTCTCTCCTCTCTCTCCTCCCTCTCCTCTCTTCCCCCCTCTCTCCTCTCTCCCCCTCTCCTCTTCTCCCCCCCCCTCTCCCTCTCTCCCCTCCCCCCTCTCCTCCTCTCCTCTCTCCCCCTCTCCCTCTCTTCTCTCTCTCCCCCTCTCCTCTCTCCCCCTCCCCTCTCTCCCTCTCCCTCTCCCCCCCCTCTCCCTCTCTCCCCCTCCTCTCTCTCCTCTCTCCCCCCTCCTCTCTCCCCCCTCTCTCCTCTCTCCCCTCACTCCCTCTCCTCCTCTCTCTCTCACTCTCTCTCTCTCCCCCTCTACTCTCTCTCTGTCTCCCCCTCTACTCTTCCCCGCTGCTCTCTCTCTCTCTATCCGTCTACTCTCTCCCATCTATTCTATCTCTCTCCCTCTCTCTAACCCCCTCCCCCCCTCTCCCCGGGTTCCACGTTGTGTTGACAGGTGCCAACTTTGGGCAGGGGTTGTGTGCACGTGACTGTGGCCCAGCTTCTCCCTCTCATTCTCTTTCACGCCCTCCCTTACACCCTCTCTCTCTCTCATCCTCCCACTCCTCCCTCTCACCCCTACCCCCTTTCTCTCCCCCTCCCTCTCTCTCCCTGTCGCTCTCTCCTCCCTCACTCTCACACTCCCTCTACAGCCCCAACTCACCTTCCCATCTTACACTCCCCATCCAGTTCTTCCTCCCTCTAAACCTTTCATTCTCACCCTCTCACTCTTTCACTCTCCCTCTCAGATTTCCCCTCACCCTCCCCTTTCCGCCTTCTTTGCCCCTCATCCTTGAGCTTCCTATCACAAGACTCGGTTTATACTCTCTGGAATTTAGGAGATTGAGAGGGGATCTTATAGAAACTTACAAAATCCTTAAGGGGTTGGACAGGCTAGATGCAGGAAGATTGTTCCCGATGTTGGGGAAGTCCAGGACAAGGGGTCACAGCTTAAGGATAAGGGGGAAATCCTTTAAGACCGAGATGAGAAAGACTTTTTTCACACAGAGAGTGGTGAGTCTCTGGAACTCTCTGCCACAGAGGGTAGTTGAGGCCAGTTCATTGGCTATATTTAAGAGTGAGTTGGATGTGG
The DNA here is from genome assembly GCA_035221665.1 of Okamejei kenojei. Taxonomy (NCBI): domain Eukaryota; kingdom Metazoa; phylum Chordata; class Chondrichthyes; order Rajiformes; family Rajidae; genus Okamejei; species Okamejei kenojei. The sequence continues at coordinate 44,497,136 of CM069150.1, forward strand.
CCCTTGTGGCTAAGGGGATCAGAGGGTATGGAGAGAAGGCAGGTACGGGATACTGAGTTGGATGATCAGCCATGATCATATTGAATGGCGGTGCAGGCTCGAAGGGCTGAATGGCCTACTCCTGCACCTAATTTCTATGTTTCTATGTTTCTATTTGCTTTGAGGACGCCAGCCACTTTTTCGGTTTATATTACTGGCCCATTGTGAATGGCCAGATGTGGGTCCAGGTGTGCCCCATATATGAATGGCAAGGTGTGCAACCTTAGGTGTGTTTTAGTTTAGTTTAGAGATTCAGCGTGGAAACTACCCCTTCGTCCCACTGAGTCCCTGTGCACTAGCACTACCCCACACACTACGGACAATTTACAATTTTTACCGAAGCCAATTAACCTACGAACCTTGGAGTGTGGGAGGAAACCGGGGCAGCCGTTGAAAACCCATGCGGTCACGGGGAGAGCGTACAAACTCCGTACAGACAGCACCCGTGGTCAGGATCGAACCCGGGTCTCTGGCGCTGTGAGGCAGCAACTCTACCTCTGCGCCACCGTGCCGCTTGCAACATCCAGACTGTCGGGGTAGCGTGCACTATGTACGTGGCATTAATAAACCGAAACCTAAATAATAATCTAAAGCCTGTCTGAGGGTCATTCATAGAGAGTCCCAACCTCCCTGTGGAATTCTCGCCACCAGCTTTCCCACTGTGCTCTGACATGGAGTTCAGCACGAGTTTCCTGCAATTTCTCCACAGCTTTTCGGAGAAATCTATCGGCTGAGCCTACGACAAATTAGACCTGGCCCTGCTTCAGTGCCTTGATTCATTCAATTTAGTTTAGTGTAGTGCAGAGATACAGTGCGGAAACAAGCCCACTTAGTCCGGGCCGACCAGCGATCCCTGCACACTAACACTGTCCTGCCGCTACCGAAGCCATCTTGCCGACAAATCTGTACGTCTTTGGAATGCGGGAGGAAACCGGAGCTCCTGGAGAAAACCCACGCAGGTCACGGGGAGAACGTTCCAACTCCGTACAGACAGCGCCCGTAGCCAGGATCGAACCCGGGTCTCCAGGTGCTGTGAGGCAGCAACTCTACCGGTGTGCCACGGGGCCGCCCGTGGAGAATATTGGCTCGCAAGGAGTCAAGAGTGTTTTGTGGTAGAAGGTACCTGAACAAACAATGAAAGTCTTGAGGGCCCGTCCCACTTGGGGGTCATATGTGCGTCACGCAGGTGGCGCGCGGTGAATCGCAAAAACCTGGGGCGCGCGCGTGACCGCGCGTCACTGCCTACGTCACCACGCACCACGCGAGCGTAACGCACGCCATGCATGCATCACGTGCTCGTCACGACGCGCGCATCCTGCGTCCTAACGCGTAAAGCGATGTCGTGTAAATAACGCGCAAACGACGCCTTTTACTTGAAGCAGCACCACAGGTTTGTAACCACGGTACCCATAAATAACATAAACAAAAAAAAAAGTTCCGTAAATAAAGTGCAAAACAAAAAAGTCCCTCGTGCAGCCAAGACAGTTCGTAGATCGAAGTCTCGTTGGAGTTTTTCGTGATCAATAGTCTGATGGTTGTTGGGAAGAATCTGTTCCTGAACCTGGAGGTCAGGGTTTTTAGACTCCTGCATCTTCTTCCCGATGTAAAGGGAATGAGAACATGCCCAGGGTGGTGTAGGGTCCTTGATGTTGCTGGCTTCTATAAATTGCCCCTTGTGTGTAGGACATAGAACTAGTGTGAATGGGTGATCGATGGTCGTGTGGACTTGGTGGGCCGAAGGACCTATTTCCATGCAGTTTTTCTCAACTCTAAAGCATTTCAAGGGACCAAGGGTATATTTTTTTATGAGAAGTTGTGTAGGAAGGAAATGCAGATGCCAGTTTGTACCAAAGACACACAAAATGCTGGAGTAACTCAGTGAAACAGGCAGCAGTTCTGGTTGGAAGGAATGGGCGACGTTTCAGGTCGAGACCCTTCTTCAGACCGAGAGTCAGGGGAGAGTGAAACGAGATATCGAAGGGTAAGGTGTGAAATTGAGAGATCAAAGGGGACAAAGTTCAAGGAAAATGTAGAATAGATCGTTGTGTAGGAAGGAACTGCAGATGCTGGTTCAGACCGAAGATAGACACAAAGAAGAAGGGTCTCGAACTGAAACGTCACCCATTCCTACTCTCCAGAAATGCTGCCTGGCCCGCTGAGTTACTCCAGCTTTTTGTGTCTAACTTTAGAGCAGATCGTTGTTAGCGAGGGGAAGTTGACAACGAGACATAAAATGTAAGATTTGATCAGGAGGACAGTCAGACTGGTCTGAGAACTAGGATGGGGGAGGGATGGAGAGAGAGGGAACGCAAGAGTTACTTGGTTGGAGAAGCCAATGTTCATACCGTTGGGTTGTAAGCTGCCCAAGCAAAAGATGAGCTGCTGTTCCTCCAATATGCGTTGGGCCTCACCCTGACAGTGGAGGAGACCCAGGACAGAAAGGTCAATGTGGGAACGGGAGGGGGGAGTTAAAGTGTTTATCAACCGGGAGATCATGTACGTCTAGGCGGACTGAGCGGAGGTGTTCAGTGAAACCATCGCCGAGCCTGTGCATGGTCTCGCCGATACATAGGAGCTTCCGTTTGGAACTAGTCTTGGGCTCAGATAAGGATTGGGAGTGAAACAATGTGCAAAGGAATGCAAACAACACCATGAGGTGAGTTGGAGAGAACCCTTGAGTTTTTTGGCAGAGTTTAGTTCAGAGATAGTTGAGCAAATCATGTTGGCCGGGACTTGAGGAGGTGCTCTGTCATTCCAGAGAAAACAATCCAAGTCTATCCAGCCTCTCCCTGTAGCCGAAACCCTCTAATCCAGGCAGCATGCTAGTAAAACCCCTGTGCACTCCGTACAAAGCCTCCACATCTTTCCTGCAATGGGGAGACCAGAACTGCACGCAATGCCCCAAATGCGGCCTTTCCAAAGTCTTATAAAGTTGCCACATGCAATAAGCAAGTTATTGCTGTTTCTTAATTATGGCCATGAGATCTCTAACGTTTCACAGAAACATTGGGACAAGGAAGTTGAGGTCTAATTCAGAAGCTGGTACCTTAAAAATTGTAGCCCTTCATTTTATTGGATTGAAATTTTACTCTGCATTATGTACTCCTTGGTGCTTTAAACCTGCAATAACTGTCTCAAGACAAAGTGTGTTATCACTACAACTAATCTGGCAAATCCAATTATTGGAAGTAAAGAGACAATTGAAAAGTTGAAACAATAGTTAATGATAAACGAAAAAGAGCTCATAAAAAGTATCATAGGCTGTGATATTTCAGCATAGGCTATTTGGCCAGCCCGGTGGCGCAGCGGTAGAGTTGCTGCCTCACAGCGCTAGAGACCCGGGTTCGATCCTGACTACGGGTGCTTCTGTATGGAGTTTGTACGTTCTCCCCATGACCTGTGTGGGTTTTCTCCAGGTGCTCCAGTTTCCCCCCACACTCCAAAGACGTACAGGTTTGTAGGCTAATTGGCTTGGTAAAATTGTAAATTGTCCCTAGCGTGTGGGATAGCATTAGTCAAGAGTCAAGAGTGTTCTATTGTCATATGTCCCAGATAGAACAACAAAATTCTTACTTGAAACATTGTACACTTGTTGTGTACGAGGATCGCTAGTTAGTGCGGATTTGGTGGGCCAAAGGGCCTGTTTCCACGCTGTATCTCCAAACTAAGCAATTTTCTTTTTTGGACATGCTCTGATGTATATCTTTTATATTCCTGTAGAAGATGACCATGAAATTATATGTTTCATTGCCTATATTGATGATATCTGAGCTCTTGTAGAGCTCATTGAGTGATTGAGCGATCTGACCATAACCAGAGAGCAGTCCTGATCCACTATCTACCTCTTTGGTGAGCCTAGGATTATCCATGATCGGACTTTGCTGGCTTTACCTTGCACTAAACATTATTCCCTTATCATATATCTAAACACTGTAAATGGCTCGATTGTAATCATGTACTGTCTGTCCGATTAGCACGTAACAGAAGCTTTTCACTGTGCCTCGGTGCACGTGACAATAAACTAAACTGAATTGAACGGAGTGAGAGTTTGAGATATTTTTCTCGTCTTGCAGAAATGGCAGATCCTGGCCAGGTGGGAAAGGTCCGTGGAAATAAAGGACGGAATGACAAGGCGCTTGGTGATCGTGGTAAACCGACGGCAACCAGAATGAAAACATCTGCACACACCGCCACATATGGTACGATTGTATCTGTTTTTTTTATAATTTGTTAGTAACCATTCTCCGGATCTCCAATTGTCACCGCACCCACCCAGCCCTGACCTCTGGTGGACCATTTATTGAGTAGGAAGGAACTGCAGTTGCTGGTTTGTATGGAAGATAGACACAAAATGCTGGAGTAACACAGCGGGTCAGGCAGCATCTCTGGAGAAAAGGAGTAGGTGATGTTTCGGGTCGGAACCCGAAGAAGGTTCTGTAGGGTCTGAATTCCAACCCGAAACGTACCGTGTGAAGAAGGGTCCCGACCCAAAATGTCACCACTTCCGTTTCTCCAGGGACGCTGCCTGACCCACTGAGTTTAGTTTAGTTTAGAGATACAGCGCGGAAACAGGCCCTTCGGCCCATCAGCAATCCCTGCACGTTAACACCATCCTACACACACTCGGGACAATTTTTTTTAACATTTACCAAGCCAATTAACCTACAAACCTGCTCGTCTTTGGACTGTGGGAGGAAACCGAAGATCTCGGAGAAAACCCACGCAGGTCACGGGGGGATCGTACAAACTCCCTGCAAACACAACCCGTAGTCGGGATCGAACCCGGGCCTTTACTGCATTCGCTGTTAGGCTGCTCCACCGTGACCGGCCAGTTGCTCCAGCACTTTGTGTTTATCCCTAATATTTATTGATATACTAGACCAAGTGCAGACCCGTTGGGTCTGCTCATCCAATGGTGTGGTCCCCCAACGCAATATTCCACCACTCGCTCGTTCCCCCAACGCAACTGAAGCCATTCCCGAACATAAGATTCCAGCGCTCCCCTGATTCCCTCAGCAGTGGAATTTAAAAAAAACAAATCCAATTGCACCTCCCCTGCCCGCTGCAGCAGTTCCAATTGGAATACCAATTGGCCCTCCCCCTCCTGTTGAAATATGAGGTGAAATTCAGAGTGTCCCTGTCTTGCAACTTTGTATCGATGTGTGCTGGAAGCTGGGAGGAAGGATTTTAACAGTAAAAATCTTGTTAGGGTTGACATTTCTAAAGCTTTAATTGCGAATAACTTCAGAAATATAGGTGGAAATGTGACGGAAAGATGTTTATCGCCACCATGGGAAAAATGTGAGTAGGATGTGTGAAAATGGTAAGGCTGTGGCTCAGCATTTGGAAGAAGATAGGAATTATCCAGATTGACACAGAGACACAGGCAGAGACACATCGTGGGCACAAACAAGACAAAGACTTTTAGTTATGTATAAATAGATAATAATATAAATATGTTAAATATTATAGAATTATATTTCTATTATTTATAGAAACATAGAATCATTGAAAATAGGTGCAGGAGTAGGCCATTCTGCCCTTCGAGCCTGCACCGCCATTCAATATGATCATGGCTGATCATCCAACTCAGTATCCCGTACCTGCCTTCTCTCCATACCCCCTGATCCCTTTAGCCACAAGGGCCACATCTAAATCCCTCTTAAATATAGCCAATGAACTGGCCTCAACTACTTTCTGTGGCAGAGAATTCCACAGATTCACAACTCTTTGTGTGAAAAAAAAAATTCTCATCTCGGTCCTAAAAGACTTCCCCCTTATCCTTAAACTGTGACCCCTTGTCCTGGACTTCCCCAACATCGGGAACAATCTTCTTGCATCTAGCCTGTCCAACCCCTTAAGAATTTTGTAAGTCCCCCCCTCAATCTTCTAAATTCTAGTGAGTACAAACTATTTATGTTATTATATTATGGATTATGCAAATACTTATTGACATGAACAAACACAGCATGAACAGATTCATGAACAACTAGAACTACGGCAATGGTGTATGGTGTTTATGTTAATGGTTTGGCAGATTGACGGTCACTCACTCCTGAGGTTACTCGTGAAACATTTTTTATGCCTTCACATAACTAGGTTTGGTTGACTTTTTTGCATATCTTTCATTCTTTTGTTCTACATCTCTCTACATCATCGCCTACATCTCCCGTTTCCCTTTCCCCTGACCTTCAGGCCGAAGAAGGGTCTCGACCCCGAAACGTCGCCCGTTCATTCTCTCCAGAGATGTTGCCTGTCCCGCAGAGTTACTCCATCATTTTGTGTCTGTCTTTGATATTTGTTTGATCCTGTTCATTGATATCCTTGTTCGTGTTCAGTTTGTTCCCAAGCAACATCAATAATGAATCAGAGGCAAAAAGGTCAGGCAGCATCCCTGGAGAACATGGATAGGTGACTTTTTCCTTTGGGACCCTTCTGCAAGGTCTGAAGAAGGGTCCCGACCCGAAACATCACCTGTCCATGTTCTCCCGAAAAGCTGTCTGACCCGCTGAGCTACTCCAGCACTTTGTGTCTTTTTTTGTAAACCAGTATCTGCAGTTCCTTGTTACCACAGGTTAATACCCATGGTGAACCCGACAGTGTCCACTACTTTTTATAATCTCTTGCATTCCTGGATGAACAATGTTCCTCAGCAGGTAGGCAAAAAATGCTGGAGAAACTCAGCGGGTGAGGCAGCATCTATGGAGAGAAGGAATAGGCGACATTTCGGGTCTCGGGCAGTTTTGTCTACCTTCGATTTTTCCAGCATCTGCAGTTCTTTCTTAAACAAAGTGTTCCTTAGTAGTTCCTCAACAAAACTGGTTTGGTGGCGCTGCGGTAGAGTTGCTGCGTGACAGCGCCAGAGACCCGGGTTCAATTCCGTCTATGGGTGCTGTCTGTACAGAGTTTGTACGTACTCCCCGTGACCTGTATGGGTTTTTACCGGTGCTCCGATTTCCTCGCACCCTCCAAAAAACATACAGGTTAGTATGTTAATTGGCTTCTGCAAATTGAAAGTTTTCCCTAGTGTGTAGGATAGTGCGAATGTAAAGGGTGATCGATGGTCGACAAAGACTCAGTAGGCCGAAGGGCCTGCTTCCACACTGTATCTCTGAACTAAACTAAAACCCGTATGGGCTTTTGCAGTTCGGGCTGGCCCACCACTTGAGATAGAGGCAAACTTTTCATACAGGTATGTGCTTTACTGTGTCCAGCTTCAGACATAGACAATAGACAATAGGTGCAGGAGAAGGCTATTCGGCCCTTCGATCCAGCACCACCATTCAATGTGCTCATGGCTGATCATCCTCAATCAGTACCCCGTTCCTGCCTTCTCCCCATATCCCCTGACTCCGCTATCTTTAAGAGCCCTATCTAGCTCTCTCTTGAAAGTATCCAGAGAACCGGCCTCCACCGCCCTCTGAGGCAGAGAATTCCACAGACTCACAACTGTGAAAAAGTGTTTCTTCTTCTCCATACTAAATGGCTTACCCCTTATTCTTAAATTGTGGCCCCTGGTTCTGGACTCCCCCAACATCGGGAACATGTTTCCCGCCTTTAGCGTGTCCAAACCCTTAACAATCTTATATGTTTCAATAACTTGTTCAATGACTTGACAGGTATTCCAATATATTGCAAGCAGCTATTTTGGTGACTTATGGAAAATATCCCTCGTTGCTGTCATCTTAATTATCTTCAATTAAGGTTGCATGGATACAGTATTGTGAATAACGTGTATGTCAATAGATTATTAGAAATCATGACAGTTCATCTAAATCAAAGGCTTTGATGACAATAATGCTATCCAACTTGTTTAGCAGTTGATGGTGCATTTAATGAGCTAATAACTTCTTAAACATTGCTCACTGCACAGACTTCGCTAATAGTCTTTGTGTTTGAAAGTTTGTGAATCATGACGCATTTCATGAGAATTTTATGAAGTGAAATATGAAGTCACTTCATTGGGCTTGGATAGAGTGAATGTGGAGAGGATGTTTCCACTAGTAGGAGAGTCTAGAACCAGAGGCCACTACCTCAGAATTAAAAAAAAACTTGCCTTCAGAAAGGAGATGAGGAGACATTTCTTCAGACAGAGGATAATGAATCTGTGGAATGCATTGCCACAGAAGGCTGTGGAGGCCAAGTCTATGGATATTTTTAAAGCGTAGATTGACACTTTGTACGGGTGATGGGGTTATGAGGTGAAGACAGGAGAATGGGGTTGAGTGGGAAATATAGATCAGCCCTGATTGAATGGCAGAGTAGACTGTTGTTTATGTGCTTGTATCATTAAAGTCTAATGACAAATCCCGGCAAGTGATAGACACAAAATGCTGGAGTAACTCAGCGGGACAGGCAGCATCTCTGGGGAGAAGGAATGGGTGACGTTTCGGGTCGAGGCCCTTCTTCAGACTAGAGTCAGGGGAAAGGGAAACGAGAGATATAGATGGTGATGTAGAGATCTATAGAACAAATGAATGAAAGATATTCAAAAAAGTAACGATGATATAGGAAACAGGCCATTGTTAGCTGTTTGCTAGGTGAGAACGAGAAGCTGGTGCGACTTGGGTGGGGGAGGGATGGAGAGAGAGGGAATGCCGGGGTTACTTGGAGTTGGAGAAGTCAATATTCATAACACTGGGTTGTAAGCTTCCCAAGCAAAATATGAGATGCTGTTCTTCCAATTTGAAGTTTAGCCTCGCTCTGCAATGGAGGAGGCCTTGGACAGAAAGTGGCAATGGGAAGGCCTAGATCAGTGTGGCATTGGGAAGGGGAATGAAAGTGTTTGGTAACTGGATGATCAGTGAGGTCCATGCGGACTGAGCGAGGGTGTTCAGCAAAACGAACGTTTGTCTCGCTGATGTATAAGAGTCCACATCTTGAACAACGGATACAGTAGATGAGGTTGGAGGAGGTGTGCAGGCAAACCTCTGCCTAACCTGAAAGGACTGTTGGAGTCCTGGGACAGAGTCGAGGGAGGAGGTACAGGGACAGGTGTTGCAACAGGTGAGGAGGATTTCTGATTGGCAGATGGCACGACAATGGCCAATAATAAAAAGACAAAAAGTGTGAGAAAAGGATAGAGGAAGTATGAATTGTGAAGCCGGAGGAAGGAATACCAAGTAACATCATGACTGTTTTGTCAGGGCTTTTATGTAATGTACCGTTGTCTTTTGAAGGAATGTTATAGAATTATGAAATGTATCAAGATAATTGTGGAAAAGTTTGGAAGCTAGACGTACGTGAAAAATATCATCTGGTTACAAACCCAACGTATTGCTTTGGAAAAATATATATATACTACCTCAGTATATTTAAGGGGCTGTCCCACAGCGGCGACCTAATTGGCGGGTTTAGAAGAGTTTAGGAGAGTTTGAAAAAGTGTCATGTTGAAGACCTCCTTCGACTATGTAGAAGACCAGCTTCGACTAGATTCGGGAAAATTGGACACCGAGTAGTGGAGAGTGAAGACGACCTCCTTCGATCTCCTTCGATTACCCTCGATTACCTACGACTAACATGCCGACCTACTATGACCTACTTTGACTAAACCTACGATTAAAAAAAGTATTGATTCTTTCCATGGCGACCTTTTTTTACTCGCGGGCATTTTTCAACATGTTGAAAAATACGCCGCGACCTAGCTGAGGCCTCAAGTACACGGGGACTACTCTCGAGCATGAAGGAGAGTTACAAAGACCTCCTAGGACCTCGTGTCGACCATGCTGCGAGTATGAGACGAGGGCAAACTCGCGGATTAGGTCGCCGCAGTGGGACAGCCCCTTTATTCATGCTCGATTCATGCTTCATTCATTGATTTTACATAGTTATAAGGATACAGCACGGAAACAGGCCTTTACGCCCACTGAGACCGCACCAACCAGTGATCCCCGCACATTAACACTATCCTACACACTGGGGACTAGTTGCATTTATGCCAAGCCAATTATCCAATGCATAAACCTGAACATCTTTGGAGTGTGGGAGGAAACCGAAGATCCCTGAGAAAACCCACGCCGGTCACGGGGAGAACGTACAAACTCCTTACAGACAAACACCGGCAGTCGGGATCGAACCTGCGTCTCTGGCGCTGTGGGGCAGCAACTCTACCGCTGTGCCACCGTCTGTTTTCCAGTTGAGGGTATAAATTAATTTAAATTAATCGGGACAAACACACTACTTTGGAAATGCTTATGCAGGCCAATGAGAAGGATATCGGTTGCTGTGCTCCGCTGCATTGCGATGATACTGACAATAGTTCAATTAATCCAGTTCACTTCATCTCTTGTTCAGAGACGCAGCAAGGACATCTCAGACAGCGAATGACTTAATCACTGCAAAACTAAGCAGCTAAACGCAATATTTTCTTCAAGAGTGATTTCATTTGGGCCTCAAAGTAACTGATGGAAAATAAGTATTAGAAGGAGTAGTAATAGTATTACTTACAGTAGTAGGGTGGCACGGTGGCGCAGTGGTAGAGTTGCTGCCTCACAGCGCCAGAGACCTGGGTTCAATTCTGACTACGGGTGCTGTCTGTACGGAGTTTTTACGTTCTCCCTGCCCTGTGACCTGCGTGGGCTTTTTCCCGAGATCTTCGGTTTCCTCCCACACTCC